>OY986438.1:96375170-96377670 GCA_963920525.1 Dichetophora obliterata
TTATTATTATTATTATTATTATTATTATTATTATTATTATTATTATTATTATTATTATTATTATTATTATTATTATTATTATTATTATTATTATTATTATTATTATTATTATTATTATTATTATTATTATTATTATTATTATTATTATTATTATTATTATTATTATTATTATTATTATTATTATTATTATTATTATTATTATTATTATTATTATTATTATTATTATTATTATTATTATTATTATTATTATTATTATTATTATTATTATTATTATTATTATTATTATTATTATTATTATTATTATTATTATTATTATTATTATTATTATTATTATTATTATTATTATTATTATTATTATTATTATTATTATTATTATTATTATTATTATTATTATTATTATTATTATTATTATTATTATTATTATTATTATTATTATTATTATTATTATTATTATTATTATTATTATTATTATTATTATTATTATTATTATTATTATTATTATTATTATTATTATTATTATTATTATTATTATTATTATTATTATTATTATTATTATTATTATTATTATTATTATTATTATTATTATTATTATTATTATTATTATTATTATTATTATTATTATTATTATTATTATTATTATTATTATTATTATTATTATTATTATTATTATTATTATTATTATTATTATTATTATTATTATTATTATTATTATTATTATTATTATTATTATTATTATTATTATTATTATTATTATTATTATTATTATTATTATTATTATTATTATTATTATTATTATTATTATTATTATTATTATTATTATTATTATTATTATTATTATTATTATTATTATTATTATTATTATTATTATTATTATTATTATTATTATTATTATTATTATTATTATTATTATTATTATTATTATTATTATTATTATTATTATTATTATTATTATTATTATTATTATTATTATTATTATTATTATTATTATTATTATTATTATTATTATTATTATTATTATTATTATTATTATTATTATTATTATTATTATTATTATTATTATTATTATTATTATTATTATTATTATTATTATTATTATTATTATTATTATTATTATTATTATTATTATTATTATTATTATTATTATTATTATTATTATTATTATTATTATTATTATTATTATTATTATTATTATTATTATTATTATTATTATTATTATTATTATTATTATTATTATTATTATTATTATTATTATTATTATTATTATTATTATTATTATTATTATTATTATTATTATTATTATTATTATTATTATTATTATTATTATTATTATTATTATTATTATTATTATTATTATTATTATTATTATTATTATTATTATTATTATTATTATTATTATTATTATTATTATTATTATTATTATTATTATTATTATTATTATTATTATTATTATTATTATTATTATTATTATTATTATTATTATTATTATTATTATTATTATTATTATTATTATTATTATTATTATTATTATTATTATTATTATTATTATTATTATTATTATTATTATTATTATTATTATTATTATTATTATTATTATTATTATTATTATTATTATTATTATTATTATTATTATTATTATTATTATTATTATTATTATTATTATTATTATTATTATTATTATTATTATTATTATTATTATTATTATTATTATTATTATTATTATTATTATTATTATTATTATTATTATTATTATTATTATTATTATTATTATTATTATTATTATTATTATTATTATTATTATTATTATTATTATTATTATTATTATTATTATTATTATTATTATTATTATTATTATTATTATTATTATTATTATTATTATTATTATTATTATTATTATTATTATTATTATTATTATTATTATTATTATTATTATTATTATTATTATTATTATTATTATTATTATTATTATTATTATTATTATTATTATTATTATTATTATTATTATTATTATTATTATTATTATTATTATTATTATTATTATTATTATTATTATTATTATTATTATTATTATTATTATTATTATTATTATTATTATTATTATTATTATTATTATTATTATTATTATTATTATTATTATTATTATTATTATTATTATTATTATTATTATTATTATTATTATTATTATTATTATTATTATTATTATTATTATTATTATTATTATTATTATTATTATTATTATTATTATTATTATTATTATTATTATTATTATTATTATTATTATTATTATTATTATTATTATTATTATTATTATTATTATTATTATTATTATTATTATTATTATTATTATTATTATTATTATTATTATTATTATTATTATTATTATTATTATTATTATTATTATTATTATTATTATTATTATTATTATTATTATTATTATTATTATTATTATTATTATTATTATTATTATTATTATTATTATTATTATTATTATTATTATTATTAT
>OY986438.1:96380170-96420170 GCA_963920525.1 Dichetophora obliterata
ATTGTGTTGTTGTGTTTTTCATATTGGTTGTAATTTTTTTGTTGTTGCCTTCCACATAAAACTAATGTACGACAATACAATTGCGTGTGGTATGTATATTGTTTGTCGTATTTCGCCAGTGCTGTTCAATTATTTGTTATTACCAGGGAAGACAGAAATATGCACGAAAAAATCTAAAATAAGTATGCTAATATGCTCTAAAAAATGGCAAAATATGCCATCAAATAAGCACGAAAAATGTCGAAGTAAGAGTTTTATTATTCAAAATTTTATTCAATAGTTCATAAAAAAAAACAAAACAATAGCCCTTTCAAGGCGTAAAAGTAAATATTTCAGTTTAAATAAATTATAATTTTAATTATAAAGTAAAAATTTAATTCTATTTTAATCATTTAATGAATATTTTGTTTGGTAGCTCGAAGCCAATGCCAAAAGTCTCCTTCCGGACGAAGTCCATTATTTTATGTGGTGCTTATAGGAAAAACAGTGTATTGCATTCAGCGATTACACTGAACAATTAAATGCATTTTTATATTATCAAAAAGAAATTTTCTACGATTCTCAGCCAACAATGTTTTGTATTCAGAGAAAGACCGCTCGATATCGCGGGATGTAGTTGGGCACCATTTAAAATAGGGGACTTCGTTCGGAAGGAGACTTTCGGCGTATGGATCCATTGTCTGTGAGTTTTTAAACAAAATATTTTTTATACATATATAATATAATATCTCTTTATAAATATATATAATATCAAAGAAATTACAATGTTGCCAGATGTGAAGGAAGTATCAAAATTTGCCCGATTACAAGCTAAAATCTGTTCGAAAAGTTAAAAATATGTAAAAATATGCACAAATAAGCACAATCGTTATAAATATGCAAAATTATTAACAAAACGTCCACATATGCAAAAGCATATATTATATGCATTTGCATATAATTGTCTTCCCTGGTTATTACAGTGTACATTTCATAAGTAACATTACTACCATAACAGTTCTTCTTTTTATTTTGCGAGGCAAAAATGTTTGGAGAAGAAATTTAATTTCTTGAAAGTTTTGACGTGGCTTTCTGATTCGTAACAAGATCAAGTCTATACTTTTCGCACAAAGCTCGTAGTATTTCATTATTTTTGTTTTGTTTAGGCATTAAAAAAAATTTATTTTCTCTAGTCAGATTTCTGTTTTCTCAGTCAGCTGTTTAAATACGACATAAAACAAAATAAACCCTTATGGTATGTTGTATTTTTTTATTGAAAACGCAATACAACATACAATAATACGACAGCTTGTGAAAACCCTAAGCGTTAAATGCCACTTAAATACATATATAAAACTAAGTAAATTGTGTTAATATAAAAACTGTTTTATGGGGTGAATTGAATTTAACAATAACATATAAGTAAAAAGCAGTTATAAAAAATTAACAATGATTTACTCGAAGAAAAAAAAATTATTTCTGTCTAAAAAATATAAAACAAACGAAAATTAGCTGATGGAGCGCAACAAAAATTCAATTTCCGAGTGGTCTAACTCAAATATCCTCAATTTTATTTTTCTTAAGAAAATACTAAAATTTTTTTTATAATTTATCTTATAACCATTCTTCGATAAGAGCATTTTTAAGAGCTTATTTTTTATGGTCCTTTTCGCTACTCGTCTCACTAATTTTCTATGGGGCTTAAGTCAGGCGACTGGTGAGTAGAGCAAAGTCGCTTTGGTCCATAGTACAGTTACCACTTCTTGACAACAGCAGCCGTGTGCTTTTGGTCGTTGTCTTGTTGGGAGTACCAACATCCTTTAAGACTCATTTTTTGCATTGATTCCATCAGTTTTTGTGGAGTAACTTCAAACATTCGAAGCGATACATGGTTGTATCAATAAATACTGCATTTCCTACCCCTGCCGCCGACATGCAACCCCATACCATTGTCGATCAGCCTCCATGCTTTATAGTAGATATTAACTTTTTGGGAAGGAGCGCCTCCTTCTTTCTGCGCTGTACCTTTGCTTGTCATCACAGGTTAAACTTGCTCTTACCGCGAAACACAACGTTCTTCCAAAACGTTTCATCATTATTAAAATGCAGCTTAGCAAAGTCAAGACTTTTCTTTTTATTTATATCACTAATAAACGGTTTCTTACGCCGAACGCGGCTATGAAATCCACTTTCCTTGAATACATTTCTACACGCATGTTTATTTTAAGTGGATGACTGCGTCTGAGTAAGTCTATCATATCGTTGACTGATCATCAGTTTCATGAAAAAATAATGAGCCCAAATATTTGTGCCTTAATCTGGCGAGCGCCGAACCTTTTTCTCGGTACTGCAGGGTCTACAGAAGTCATTTGTGATGACTGCCAGGCTGTAGGCATATCTGCCAATTAAACAGTGCCCTGTGCTGACAGATACAAGCGTGGCTAGATCCGATCTTCATAGCGAGTGCAGGGCTCTTGATCCTCTAAGGTAAAGAGTCGGCCTGATAAGCCTTGTTTCGCTGCAGGAACAGCGTTCAGCCCATCTTAAGGTGGTTTCAATGTAGTTTTAGTCAGCAGCTTGATTAAAGGGATACCCGGTGGGTTCCAAAACATAATTGTCACCAAGGTACCGTTCGTTACAAGCACATCTGAATTTTCGTTTCTTTGTATGCCCTGAAGCGCTGGTATCAATGGCCGCATTCAGCGCAGACAACTGTTGTGTACTGTTATGGTAGTGCTACCTTCGTAAGCGGTGTTTTTCTCTAAATGTGTTGCTACTCTACACGTCAGAAATTAGATTTTATGCAATTATATCTAATTTGTATGTAAATTTAATTCAATTGCAAAGGTTTTTCTCTTAAATTTGCTTCGTTCTTTCTATGTTTTTTACTTAAACCATAGCGTCAATAGCAGCATCTGACAGTTAGCTCAACAGTTGTGTTCATGTAGCATAGAATTTTTTCGCTCGATTAAATGGCGTATGCTACCTGATCAGTTTTAGTGAGCGCTACCAAAATTTTACGTTTCAGCGAATTATAACACAACAGTTGCCAACTGTTGTCTGTGCTGAATGCGGCCAGTGTTAAGCTGAAATAATACATATTACATTTCACTTAACGTAGCACGGCACACTTATGGTCCAATTATGGTCGCGTAACGCAACGCAAGGTAGTCATAACAAATGTCACGTGCACTTCTGTTTTATGGGCTTTGTGTGCATCTGGTTATGCACCACGTAACGAAGCTTAGATCAGTATAGATAAAAACAGAATTTTTTCTTACAACCTTAAGATAAACTAACAACAATTAAAAAAATCAATTTCATTTTGAACTGCACGCCGCTCTACGATCTTGCGACAGCCAGTGTTGTCACTTTATCGCAATTGTGGTAGATCTACCATTTTTTTGCATTCTACCACTTTTATAATTTTTTTTTTGCATTTTCACATTGCATTGCTTTAAATAAAATTAATTGTTTGTGTTATGCTTGTTTTTTTATTTTTTATATTAATAACCTTATTCTGGTGATTGACAATTGCAAATTTATTGATAATTGTAAAGATTTATTTTCTAGTATTTAAAAGAAAGCGCATAACTTGACAAGACTATTAACATCTGGAAAAATATTCACAACAAATAATTTTGCAAAAAATTTTCGATGTTTCTGAGTCAACGTTCAATTAAAATTATTATAGTTTTGAGCTTAAGTTCATGTGAATTTATGAACGAAAGCAACACCAACAACTCTGTATAAAGTTAATCACACAGCGTACTAGACAGCCTGTTTCGGAAATAACTACATTTACTCTTGAGTTAGAATAAAATGTTAACTTTGTATTTATTTAAAATATATTGTATTGAAAACGCTTTTTATTATGTAAAATGCAATACTGTTCTTATGCCTTCATAGTTTTTTTTTGCGGATTATATGGATTTTGACCTCCTAAACCCAAATCTCAAAACTTCAGGCCGCTCACATTTGGTGTAGGAGTTAAAGGCCTCCAAAGTTGAAAAAATTACCTAAAAGTGTAGCTGGTTTTTCAGTTTTCCAACAAAACTAAGCTTTATGGGTATCAATTGTTCAAAGTATAAAAAGAATTGTTTCCTCAAAATTTATGCATTGATTTTTATGTTTAATACCTCGTTGAATAGATACTCACATTACCTTTATTTTAATAGCCATAAAGCTAATTTTTGGTGGAAAACTCAAAAAACAGCAAGATTTTTAGGCTATTTTTTCCAACTTTGGAGGCCTATAATTTCTAAACCAATTGTGAGCGGCCAAAATCCACATAATCTTTAAAAAATTTTAAAAAAAGAGAGTTGTCGCTATTCTTGAATTATTCAACCACTTTTCTTATACTCCATCTAGCACTATTTAAAATTTTCAAGTGACAACACTGGTGATAGGTACATTTTCATAGCAGCAGCTTATGTGCGGTTAATTTGTTGATAAATTGTGTCTTTTAACGCACAATTCTTTTTTGTCTTTTGTTTTTAGTGCGGTAAATTTGCTAATACATATAATTTGGCGCCAATTAAAAACATCTTACTTTTTGTTAGCAAAAGCAGCTGAGTTGAAGTTTTTTAAGTAGATGTACATTTGCATACGATAAATTCCGGGATCACGAATTTTAAATTCCGAAGTCACATGCGTATATTCAATATGTCTTATCTACAAAAAACATTTTTTTCAGGAGAGCAAAAAACCGTTTAAATCTTTCAGTGTACAAATACTCACCAACCAAAGTACCAGACTATTGTATTAAAAGAATGACAAGTTTCCATTAAAGAAAAAACAAGTTAGTGAAATCTCGTACTTTTCATTGAAGTGTAGATAAGTTCTTTTGTATTTCAGATAATTTTTTTTTTTTTTCATAAATGAAATCAGTGTATAAGCCTTTTTATTTAAGGGAATGGTACTGTTTTAAAGCTAAAAAAGGCATGTTTTTATGATATTTTTTGAATACATGAATAATGTTGGTGTATTTATTTCATATACATGTTATAGTTCGACTTCTTAAGTATATTTGGAAAAAAAATTACAAATTATCGAAAAATAAATCCGTGGCAGCGATTTTCCAGAGGCGCCTCGAAAACAAGTTGTTTTGCAGTGAACACGATTAGAGGTTAGCGGATCATATGAAAAAAATGCAAAATTAGTTTAAAAGGTAATATGTTTCCTGAGGTAATACCTTAGTTTTTTTTTAAATGTGTTTTTTTTTGGTAGTGTTTTGAAGTCAAACACGCAATTTTCGCTGAAAAATTGTGTTTTTTATTATTTTCATATAGGGCGATAAAGAAAAAAAAACCCTTCGTCATTACATGTTGATTTATGTGTAGACATAGTGTAAAAAATTTCAAAACGACCGGTCGTTTTTTGCTCTACACATTCTGTAGTAATCAGTTTAATTTTTTTATGCGTTGCACTGGATGCTTCTAGATCGTTATTTTCTCGTTGTCGGATATTGATTTTGTTCGGTCGACTTAAAATTTTACCAATTTTCTGCCGATCTTATCGTGTATTTTTTTTTGGCATTTTTGCAAATAAATAAATATACTGCGACACAAGACCGAAACGAAATAAAAACGGAAAACTACGATACAATTTTAGCGTCTCTGTACACAACCGTTCGGAAAAAAGTGTACATGGCAACTGATCCATATACGATCTACCCTAAATATATAATGTATACAATTTCAGCTTACATACCTACATATACATGTAAAAGTATTACATTATTTGATGATTAAAGCACATTTGATGATTTGAGGACTTAAAGCAGATTTCAGGTTGGCGAATTGCGCAGCTGCAAATCTTTATGATAATTCAATGTTGTCAGGCGTGATGTATTAAAATTGAGCATGAGGTCTGCTCACTTGAGACGCTGTTTCTTCGTTAGTTTAAGCACGATTTACTTGAAATTTTTACAAAATACTCTTGAAATGTTCTGCATTCAGTAAAAAATATAAAAAAATGTCCCAAATTTTTTTAAAAACAGTACCATCCCCTTATTAGGAAAAGTAAGTTCTTCGTGAATTCATTGACGGTTTTACTCAGATTTTAAAAAGAGTTTGTTGATAACAACTTTAACAAAAACAAGAGAAATTTATCAATATAGCACTAAAGAATGGTATTGGTTTAGTAATTTAATTACTTGCATTTTTTCAATATTATAAAAAAAATATTGATATTCTAATAAAATTACAGACTTTAATTCTTGGAAATGGTTGCACTTTTTTACTTGATAGGCAGCAGAACAGTATGCAAATTAGAGTCATGATTTCTCTTCCTTCTGCGAATAAGGCCCATTGCCGAGTTATAGTCCGAATCTGCAATAAAATTTAGTAATATTCTAAGAGAATTTTATTCGATTATAAGAGCACCTATTATTTGTCCAAAATCTTCCTCAGCTCATGAATCGTAATCTACTTCTATGCTTTTCAATGCATTTCCTTCTCTATTTTGCCCTGCCATTGTAGTCTAACGCAAATTTGTTGCAGTTTTCTTGAATATTTCCGAAAAATTGTGTAGATGATTCACAAACAAAAAAAAAATATTGTAGATAAGTCAAACATTTAAGAGGGAAAACTTTGATAAGCTCTCTTTTTTGTATATTGAAATAAATCTCATAGGTGGCAGATGATTCAACGATTTCCCTGCCAAAAAAAAACACATTTTCGTGGAAAATGTAAATAGATCATATTCAATATATGCTCTCGATATACAGTAAGTAATGTTTATAACGACATCGCTTATTGCGAACTATCGGTTATAACGAACAAAAATTTAAGTCCCGGCTGAAACTCATAGAAAATAGTCAAATTTTAATTGCTTATAACGACATCGTTTATAGCAAAGTATCGGCTATAACAAACTAATTTCCACGAAAAAAGGGAATAAATCATCGTTTATAACGAACAAGTGTGATTTTTCGGCTGCAAGCAACTGGCATTTTCCTAAGAAATTTTTTTGAGTAAGTTTTTGATGCTAAATGAATGTTATTGGTTTTGTTTTTGCTATTGCTTTTGGCAGCCTCGTGAAGTCAAGAAAGCTTAATCAGATTTAGTCGCTAATTGTCAAAGAAATGAGTTGCAAAAGGAAGGTTTTTAGTATAAAACAAAAAGCCTCAATAGTAGAGAGGCTTGAAAGTGGCGAGACAAATAAATGTTTGGCTGCTGAATTTGGTGTGTCGGCTTCAACACTATCTACGATCTTAAAAAACAAAGAAAAAATTAGAGATGCCTTTGAAACATCTCGTCTACAAATCAAAAAAGTAAGGCCAATGCAATTCCCTGATGTAGAAGCAGCCTTATTGAAGTGGTTTAAATTTAAAAAAAAATGAATATTCCCATTAATGGACCAACCCTTCAGGTAAAAGCAAACGATTTTGCAAATAAACTTGGTATACAAAATTTTTCATGTTCCCCCGCCTGGATTCAGCGGTTCAGGGAGCGAAATGATATAGTGATCGGAAGAATAAGTGGCGAAGCAAGAAGCGTATCTTTACAAACTGTAGACAATTGGTTGCAAACAATGTGGCCAAAAATACGAAATGGATATGCTGATGACGAAATTTTCAATATAGACGAAACTGGACTTTTCTATAAAATGATGCCAAATAAAACACTAAAATTTAAAGGAGAACCTTGCAGTGGAGGAAAAATGTCTAAAGAACGTCTTACGGTTCTGGTTGGAGCCAATATGACTGGCTTAAAAAAATAGACTTACTTGTCATTGGAAAATCGAAAAATCCTAGATGTTTTAAAAATGTAAAAAAGTTACCTATTTTATACGAAAACAATTCAAAGGCATGGATCACATTCGATATTTTAAAAAAGTTCTTATGAAACTGGGATAGAAAACTAAAAAAACAAGAAGATAAAATTTTGCTCTTAGTAGATAACTGCCCAGTACATCCAACGATCGAAGGCCTTGCAGCTATCAAGTTGGTATTTTTACCAGCGAACACAACTGCCATATTGCAACCAATGGATCAAGGAGTAATTAAATCATTAAAAGAACACTATAGAAAAATTCGAATTCTATCTTTAATTCGAGATATTGAAACCCAACAGAAAGCATGTGCTATATTGGTAGTGTATTGGATGCAATTTTAATGATCTCGAAGGCATGGGAAAGAGTGACGAACACGACAATAGCAAATTTTTTCCGGCATGTGGGACTTTCCATGCTTCAATCTGAAACTGTCAACGAACATTTTGATGCAGAGGATGAAATTCCTATAAGTCAATGGGCTGCTCGCATTTAGTCCCAGTACATTTGAAGATTTTGCTCAAGTTGACAACAGAATTGTTACCAATACGCTTCTTACGGACGAAGAAATTCTAGAGTCAATCACCAAAAACTATGCTGAAAGCGATACTAGCGATGAAGGTAATAAAGCTTTAATTTTTACTTAATAACTTGGAGTATGTTGCAATAATTTTTTTATATTTATTTTCAGAGATTGAAGTCGAGGCAGCAGCAGTAACAACTATTGAAGCATTTCAAGCAGTAAATAAGCTGCAGCGCTTTATGATTATGCAAGGAACATTCGAAGTAAGTCTTTGACTTACTTACAGAAAATTGAACATAAAATTGAAAACGAATTTATGTATCAAAAAACCAAACAACAACAAATTACAGATTTTTTCAAATAAAATTTATACGAACGTAAATATAGCAGCTTTTTGTTTATTTTTTATACAAAACTGAGAAAAAAACAAGAATAAATAACCAAAATTTTTATATCGCTTATAACGATCTATCGCTTATAACGAACAAAGCTACCGGTCCCTTGAAGTTCGTTATATACATTACTTACTATATACATATGGGGTCGTCCTTAAACGACGTTACCAATTTGAGGGAGGGAGGGGTTTGGAAATACACTTCGATAAGTAACGGTAGGGGGGGGGGAGGTGTTTAGATATTGTAACGTTACCAAAAATTAAAAAAATCGACGAAAAACCTCTAATTAATAACACAATCATTTCAAACATTTTTAACCTTACATGTTTACGTTTGATCGTCTAAATTGATGGTTAACTTTTGTTACAACGATTTCTTCCACCATCTTTTCCCTCGACACAGGAACCTTTTGGTATTCCTTCACCATCTCAGCACACGTCTGAAAAATTTGGGTCTTTGCTTTTGCGACAGGCTTTGACGTTAAGGCCTGAATGTTCTTGATCAAAGGAGATACCGTATGACATGTACTGTCCTTCTCAGAAAGAAGAAATCGGTTCAAGGTCGTGTCCTACCTGCAGCTTGTATTTCGTTTTTAAAACTTCTATGAATTGCCATAAGTTTGTATTATATCGTATACAATAAATCGGAATAAAAAATACTATTTAAATAAATCAATTTTCAGAAAGCATTTACACAAAAACACAGAACTTGGTGCAGCTCGGGTACAGCCTTTAAGGGTACTCTGTCAAAGACCAGGTGAATTTCTTTGCGTTAGAAATGAGGATTCACCTGAATTGGTCGACATAGAATCTGATGAAAAATTATATTTTGAAGAATCCTCAACAAAGCTACCAGCTTCTTCTAGCCCAGTGATTGAGAGCATCGAATCTTGGATCGCAGATGGAATAGCTTTTACAGATGATATTAATTATTGATTTTTTTTCCAATTGTTCCTTTAATGTATCTAGTCATACTAGTCACTAATACTAGTGAAAATTGTCAGAGCAAGTCAAAATATATAATCATTCGAATGAATTAATTTCATATGTCACGTTACTTTATGGGGAGGGAGGGGTTTTGGAAAGCACTACGAAAAGTAATGCAGGGGGAGGGGGGGGGTAAAAAAACCGAAAAATCAGTAACGTAGTTTATGGACAACCCCATATATGACTTGGTTAAACGTGAAAGGCATGAAGTACATCAACGATCTGAGGATGGAGCCATCGATTTTCTGCCATTCATCTTAAAGAACTGTTTTCAGATGCTTCATCGACTCGAACTGGCGCCCGTTTTTATAAACTTGGCTCGAAAGAATGCCCCACAGATTTTTGATACGATTCAAGTCATGACTAACAGCAGGTAACTACAGTATGGGTATATTTCAGATAAATTGAAAGTCATTTATGGCTCGGGAAGAATTTGTTGGTGTGTTAACCTGCTCAAAAGTCCAGTTATCTTGGTATTTATAGCATGTGAACTCAATAAACACATCATCTAATAACTCAATATACATTTGTGCATTCGATTTGCACTAAATAAAATACAGGGGATACTTTAAAAGTATCTGAAACCGGCTGAAATCATCAATAATCCTCGCCCATGGTTACGCGCATACCTAATGTGACATTCTCAAATTCTTTCTCACAAAATTTGTATTTTTCGGCTTAAGCTAGACTGGCCGCAATGTGTCGTGGTAGAAGCCTGGGTTGACAGAAAGGCGATTCATAACTGACGTTGGAATTTTCATCCAAAATTTGTTTAATTCTGCTTCTGGTAACACTTAGATCAAAATGCGTAGCAATTTCGCTACAACTCATCCCTTTCTCTACAGCAAGACGTCGAATTCGTCTTTTGTGCCGTTGGTCAATCACGGATTTTCTTTCACTACGCTTGATTATAGCATAGTTGCTAGAGTCTTTTAAAAAATTTGTTATGGTGTTTCGGTGACGATTTGTCCTACCAGCTATAGCACCTACTTTTATACCGGCTTCATTTAAGACTTTTATATTTCAACTATCTCTTTCAGATAAAGTGGTTCCACGTGGCATTTTTATCTGAAAAATAAAATAACTCTGAAATGTGCTCATATTTTCTTCCAAAAATGTATTACTGCTATGTTTATGGTTTTTCTTACTAAGGTTATCAACAAAATTTTGTAATTTTTACGTTATAGCAGTTAAAACACAAAAAAAACCAATTGTGCACATATAAATATTTTCTATTACACACGAGATTTCACACTATTTTCGATTAACGGTACTACGAATACGAGGAAGAGAAGAATTCACTGTTCGACTAATAAACTCCATCCCTTAAAAAAAATTTGGCAAACTCAGTATAATTGTATTGTTATAAAACAGGGAGAAAAAATAAAAAATATTTATGCACATATAAATATTTTACTTAGGTATGACAAAAAAGGCATGTCGACTTTCAACTTTCAGAATTTAATGTAATGTAAGTTCCACTAAACTGTCTGAAAATTTCTCCAGTACTGCGAAATTTCGCTTTTTGTATCAGGTTGTAAAAATGTAAATCTTTTACAAAATGTAACAACTCGCAAAATAATGTACCAAGGTATCAAGCTAAAATATATGTACCAATTTTGGTACAATTGTACCAAAGTGGCAACCGTGGTCACATCTAACTTGTTCACTCATCATAATTATTTAAAAATTCTTACAAGTATTTTTATTCGGTTTGCAGGAGAGCTTCATTAGCACGGATTTGTAACGGCTTCGAAACGGGTCCGTCGAAACATAAAAGAGCGCATTCCGCGCTGACGGACTCGCAATGGTTTCGAAACGGATCCGCATCCGTTTTCGTGCACATTGGTTTAGCACGATTTTTATATAAATCCCAATGTTGACTGGTATTAAATTTTTGTTGTGATTGTGTCTTGTATTTTATTTAGGATGAAAATGATTTGTAGGCCTACATAACTAGTAGCTATGTACAAAAACACTTAAAATAATTTCGGAAGTTTAAGGTTTTGCGGACTTTATAGATTTTTTTCGGGCTCAAAATGATGCAAAAATCAAGTCTTAACAGTGAATTTTTATATTTGTAATAATATATACGTGGCGCTAGAAGAAATGCATAAACCAGTGCGAGCTATTGCGAGATCTATGCGAAAATTATTATTTAGTTCTTAATCTATATCTATATATCTATACTATTATATAAAAGGAGACTCACGAAATTTGATCCAGAATAAGCTCGGTAACCGCTGAACCGATTTTGATAATTATTTTTTTATTCGATTCCTATGATAATATAGATTGTAATAGCTTGTAATAGCTTTTGTAATAGCTAATTGTAATAGCTAGTCAAAATATATAATTATTCGAATGAATTAATTTAGTATGTCACGTTACTTTATGGGGGGAGGGGTTTTGAAAAGCACTACGAAAAGTAACGCAGGGGGAGGGGGGGGGTAAAAAAACCGGAAAATCAGTAACGTAGTTTATGGACGACCCCTATGTTTGGTGCGAGGTTTGTAATTTTTCTTATTTTTTATTTATTTTATTTAAAGACAATTTTTATTTATTAACTTTTTATTTGAAAATATTTTTATGACTAAAGTTTTCATACGAAAATTTTTGATTCTTAAAAATATGAATAATAATAAAAATGTTTTTTTATATACAAGTGTTTTGTTAGTGTAGAACAAGATAACAGATAACAACACACGAAACATATAAGGTAATTAATAAATTTATGCATAAAGTCAAAAAGGTAAGTAAGTTGTATGTTAAGATAGAGATCAACGTAACAAAAAAAGTAAGTAATTTAGAGTGTAGGAATTTAACTGATGTGGTGATAAAACAAGGCACCACATATGTATATCAATTTTAAATATTATTTTTATAATTACTATTGTGATTATAACGATATCATAATTATAATAATAATTGTTACTATTAATATTATTGTAATCGAGGATCGTCAGACATAGACATTGAGAGTAAAACCATATCATGAGCAAAACCAGTAGAAGCAGATGAGATTACAGCAACAACAGCAACAACAGTAAAAACAAAAACAACGGCAACAGCAGAAACAACAAAGCGAGCAAAAAGCAAAACAAAACTAAAGCAGCTGCTTCCGGTCTTTGATTGATAGCAACCGAGCCGACTGACAGTTTGTTTATCTCGCTGCCTTCGACTCTCGCACTGGATGCGGCATTAAATATGAATGTGATGTTGACGCCAACGGTAACAGCGACAGCGACGTCGACTTAGAGAAAATAACAACATAACACAGCAGCAACAAAAACAGCAACGTCAATTGTGAGCTCATTCATTTCCTCTACTGCTTGTTCTTATTTTAACAGTAAAGATGGCTGCCGCGGTGAATTTTTTGCTAGTACCGTAGGCCTAACAGCAATATAAGCTACAATACCAACAGCGCAACAACAACAATCACTACTACAACGACCCACAGCCAGCAAGCATTCGATTGATCGCAGCGCAGTGCAGGAAGCAAGCAACAACATCAGCAGCAATAACAACAGCATCTACAACAAAATAAGGGGCAGCGAAATATTTAGCAACGTTGAAATAATATTTGAATTTTGCACTGAACATAAATAACAAAATCAAATAATTTAGGAAAGGGCGCGTTGTTCTTTCATTCTCGCTCTGCTTGCTTAGCTGCCATTGCAATAGATTCTCGTAGTTGTTGCTGTGGTTGTTGTTGTGATTGCTATTGTTGTTGTTGCTTTTTTTCCATGCCATATACTGGGGGGAGAACCCAACTAAAATAGCCCCCTAAATTGGGGAGCAAAAATATATTTTTAAAGAGCACTTGTTTTATCTATATTAATAAAACTAATTTTCTGTTTGTTTGTTTGTCTGTTTGTTTGTTTGTTTGTTTGACAGGAATACAGGAATTGTTGGTGGTTATAAATAAAAAGTGTATTTGTCTCGAAACCCAACAAAATGGGTATCGTTGTAAAGGAAATACTTTAAAGAAAGTAAATTATTGGTCCAAAAAAAAAATAATATTTGAGGATTCTATAACTCTTTAAAATCACTACTTTTGGAAAATTTTAGCGTATAACTAGGTATAACTCTTTTCGTAAACACATTTTTCATAATATCAAAATAATTTTATTTTTGGTTTTTAAAAAAAAGTATTAAAGAAAAAACCGATTTCATTATTTGAAAAAAGTGGATTTTACAAAGAATTTTAAAAATTTTCAAAAATATACGAAATTTAAAAAACATTATCCAATTGAAGCAGTCCAACAAAAAAATTCCAACCGATTTCCTGCATTCATGTTAACAAATATTGTAAGAACGTTGTATTTTCTTGCAGTATCTGTTCAAAAATTCACTCAATTGTACCGGTTCTTTGTGAAATCTCATTTTGAAAAATGGTTCAAACTTGCTATTTCACAGACATTTTTATCGTATTAGGCTGTGTGTCAAAAGGAAACTTTTCAGTCGTGGTAGGATAGAAAATATCAAGTTGAATAAAATTTGTGTGTGTTGAAATAAATTTGTCTTTTTTGCTGTGTCAAATGGACAATTAAATTTTGACAATTACAAATTTTGACGTTTCACATTTCGGTCGTTTTTTAGCGCAAATATTTTATTTTATTTTCATTTTATTCAATTTGCGACATACTTAATTCGAGTGCTTGTACTTGCAACTTATTTCGTAAACTTGTAATATTGTAAACTTGAAAAACTTAAGAAATAACAAAATAATAAAAAAAATATAACGAAAGTGCTTGAGTTTGTGTGTGCGTGTGTGTGGGCCAACGATCTCCCGGTGCATCAGCAAGTGCAGCAAAGTTAGATTGGCTTTCTTTGCTGGGGAACGTCCTCAAAGTGCCACCACCAGCAAGTGCAATGCAAAATTTGTGGCTAGCCAACATCCTCCAAGTGCCATCACAAGCAGCAACAGCAAGTCCAGCGCAAATTTCCTGATTCTTTTGCTTGCCAACGTTCTCCGAGAGTCGCCACGAGCAGCACCAGCAAGTGCAGCACAATTCAATTGACTGGTCAACTCTCCAATATTTCAGAAGCACCATTTCAGCATGTTTCAAGCGCAGAGGCAAATTTCTGCCATTATACTCCGGCGTGAATTAAATAAATTGAAAGCGGAGAATTTGCGCTTCATTTGCTTGTGCTGTTGCTGGTGGCACTTGTTGGCACATGTTGGCTAGCAAAAAATTTGCGCTGCACTTGATTGTGCTGTTGCTGGTGGTACTTGGAGGACGTTCACCAGCAAAGAAAGCCAATTTAACTGTGCTGCACTTGGTGATGCACCGGGATATCGTTGGCTCACGCACACACAAACTCAAGCACTTTCGTTATTTTTTTGAAGTGAAAACTTCTTTAGGCTCGTTGAACGATTTTGGTAGAGGGTTAATCTTTGGCTTGCGTCATTCTCATCGTCATTTTGCGAGTAACTCTCCTCATCAATACAGATAGCGAGTAGGTTTTTAAATGACGCTCTTGGATCTTGACTACAAGGCGATCAGCAAATGTAGCAAGCAACCATCAATAAGTTCCTCTGCTGACGCATCGTTTTTTCCCTCCCTTTGCTCCGTTGCGCAACATTGGATGATATAGCTTTTTCAATGTATATGTAGAGCTGCTGTAGGTTAAAATAAAATACATTTAACATTTTTGATATTTGGTTTTTGTTTGACTGGCCGTGAAGTCCCTTTTGATGCCACCACTCATAGTACAACTAGACAAGGTAGTGTTAGGGCTGAATGTGTTCTCTTTATTAGTGACCATAACTGTCAAACTTAGCCATTTTGGTATTTTGGCCAATTTTTGCTTTCATATTGCACTCTCATTGGTTGCATTTTTTGTTTGAAATGTCAACTTCGTTTTGACAGTTTCGGTCACCGGCTTTCCGCTTTAACAGTACCTTGTCTAATTTTGCCATTCCACCACTTGAGATTTTGCTACTAGGCAAACAGAAAGCATAGCAAGCAAAATGCGGTTTATTTTCTGACGCCGATTCGTTTATCCCTTCTAACGTTGCGCAACCTCTGTGAACCTTTCCATTCTCACTGCGTTGTTGATGTAGATTTGAAATTGTTGTTGTACAGTTAATTTTTTTTAGACTTTTTTAGCTACAGTCGGGATATGACAACTGATTTATTTTAGATAAGAGTTTAAATCAATTTTTGAAATTTTGTATAAATGGCTGAAACTATTTCTTTTAACTAAATGTACTACCATATGAAAAATATATATGTACATATATTTCATATCATTTTTTTTATATTATTTCATTATTGAATTAATTTAAAAATTTTAATCTTTTTTATATCCTTTTATATAATAACACAATATACATGCACGCTATATATAGTTTGTGTTGTGTATTTAAATAAGAATATATAAGAAATAGAAATAGTATATAATTTAATATAATAAATGTACGCAGACAGTTTAACCGCCTAGTGTTGTAAATTGAAAACGCAAACCAACGATAAGCAAGACACGAGAAGCAATAGAATTTTGTATAAAAAAAGGTGTTGCTTCTCGTGTCTAACTTGTCATTTGTTTGCGTTTTCGATTTACAACATTAGGCGGTAAGAAATAGAACGCTTATGCTAAGCAGACTGTAGTAATTCAATTACAACTGTAAATATAAATTTATTTTGCAGATTTTTTGTGCAAGTGTTTTTATGTACACTAGGGCGGGTCGATTTATTTTTCGACAATTTCCCTATGATTTCCGTATTCTATGGGTTATTCCATGAAAATTTGCTAAAGGAACCATACCTCTATCGTTAAAATCGAGTCCCCTACTTTTTGTTGGTAGATTTTTTCCCAAATTGACGTTCGTATGAAATATTACCTACACGTTCACATCCATAACTCAAAAACTATCGATCGGGTTTAATCGCCAGTAGGCGCGTTGGAAAGGTGAGTTCATTTTGATCAATTTACAAAAAAAATCTCCAACATTGGTTTAACGGTTCAAAAGTTACGGGCATTTTTGTCCAAATTTTGGAGCATTTTTCCATTTTTTTCATGATTTTATCCAAGAATATTACTTTCATGGCCATTTTTTTGGCTCAATTTTTTTGACTTACGAAGCTTACGAACCTTACGTTACGACTGAACTGATTTGCGCTTTACATTATTGGCATATTTTTTCACAGGGTGCACACCCTGTGTTATGTTTGTTTATTTCTTTTTGTTTTTAGTTTCTTTATAGACTTCTTTATTTTTGTTTGTTTATAATATTCCAGTGTATGCTAGTTTTGTTTGAGCGTCATTTCAGTGAAGTGTTACTTGAAATAACTAACAAATAATCAAACTATTTTGAAATTTAGAAAAGATTTAAAGGTAAGTGTAAAAACATTGCTAACTATTATAGTTAATAGTTATATTATTATTCTATGAAAAACATATTTAATTCTTTTAGTGACGGTTTAAAAAATGGATACAGAGCCTGGTTCATCGCAAAATCCAACAGATACCCAACGCAGTAGTTTGCAACATTTGGTCTCTCATGATGTTTTTTCTTTTGGCGTGGCCTGTGAATTACCTGATATTAATCTGTCAACTAAACGAGATATATTGAAGTACTATTTTTTCTTGGCCGAACGTTCAAAAGCCCAAAGCAAAATGTTTTCCTATAAAACATTTACTCCCCAAGTAGCAGACAGATTGTTAGAAATTTGGAATCAACTTAATATTGAACTTATACTCAAGGGTAGCATCATTAGAAAATTGAATAATTTGCTTGAAGCATATAGTAATGCAGATAAACAATCAGTAAAACGCGCAACAGAATTAAAAAAATTCGTAGAATCAACAAACCAATTATTCAACATTGGAAAATGTAAATGCAACTTGAAAGAAAACGACTGCTCATGTGAATCTATCCCAAAAAACTTAAAAGATTTCATGCGCGATCAATATAATGACAGAATACAAACGATACCGGAACACGATAGTGGAAGTGAAGAGACGATACCAACGACTATACCAACAATCCCAGTGAGCAACGATCCTACATACGAACCACATTATGACGAAATGGAAGTTGATGTGAGAGGAGGTTCAGATTTAGTTCTACCACCACAAACATACACTCCCAGATACAATACTAAAAACTATGCAATGATGTGTGACAGATTTGGTGTGCATGACAGAATGGGATCAGCATTGGCAACAGCTCTGATGGAAGACCTGGGCGTAAAAGATGCTCATGACAATCTTGTCATCATGGATAAAAGTTAACTTCGTAGAGAAAGAGAAAAATGGAGACAAGACGCACTTCGTAAGCGGTATGATGGCTCGAATTTGATATCATTTTCATTCGACGGCAGGAAAAATGATGCTCTAACTGTAGAAAAAATTTATGAGAAGTTGCATCTAAGGATGGTTAAAGAACCTCATCTAGTTGTTTTGAGGGAACCAAAATCTCAATTGATAGGCTACACAAATTAGAAAGTAAAACTGCGGCAAGCAAAATCAACAAATTGATCGAATTTTTCCAAGAAAAACAATTGTCTCTCGATTCATTAATTGCCATATGCGCTGATGGTGAACCAACAAATACTGGCGTACACGGTGGAATTGTGCGACTATTCGAAAAACAGTTAAAGAGACCACTGCACTGGTTTGTGTGTCTTCTGCACTTTAACGAGCTTCCGTTTAGACATTTGTTTGACACTTTAGACAAATCAACCACCACTGGACCACGATCAACTACCGGAAAGTTGAGCTCAAAAATTGCTGATTGGGAAAATCTTCCGGTATGTAATTTTTATAGCTGATTCTTTACCATTTTTTAGCTTTTATGTTTTCTTTTCAGGTGGTAACCGATTTTGAGGAAATCGCTTTGGAAAATATGCCTCCTGGTGATTTAAATCCAGAAGAATTATCTACCGATTCGAGGTACTTGATGTTAATGGCCAATGCAATTTCTAATGGTGTGGTTCCTGCGGATTTGTCTCACAATAAACCAGGGCCAATTGCACATTCTCGTTGGCTGACCAAAGCCAATAGATTATTACGGTTGTATGTAACAACTAATAATCCAACTGAAAATTTAAAAATTCTGGCTAACTATATAATAAAAGTATACACGCCAATGTATTTCAATGTTAAGTATTATAGCTCTGCCGCATACGGTGGTACATTACTTTTTAAATTTATTAC
Source organism: Dichetophora obliterata (assembly GCA_963920525.1). Taxonomy (NCBI): domain Eukaryota; kingdom Metazoa; phylum Arthropoda; class Insecta; order Diptera; family Sciomyzidae; genus Dichetophora; species Dichetophora obliterata. Next base: position 96,398,998 of record OY986438.1, read on the forward strand.
TTGGGCACGATTTTTACCACCGAATTTACTTGGAGTTGTAAATACAGTAATTCAAGATAATCCATATTTTGCACACTCAGAAAATATCTTGCTATCTATGTTGTTTGATGATAGAATGGAAAAACGAAACATTGCTATAAAGAAGATTTTATATTACCGAAGAGATATTGTCGACCCAACGGAACTTAGAGTTTATAAAAAATCTCCTATAAACTTTAATTGTACGGAATATACAAATATGATTGATTTAAATGACGATACCATTTTATTCGAACCACCGTTTACGCAAAGTTATTCGTATGAACATTTGGAGGGATATTTAAATTACGAAGTGCCACCGTTCGATGATCCACAAATTCCTTTACACATTCAAGGAACGGAAAGACATGTCCAATTGCTGGCTGCCACTGCTAAACGAGTTGCAGGAAAGAATGTAGAAGGCGCTATGGCGACGACATTAGAGAGCCGTACGAAAACACCAAAACTTGAAAGCAAACAAGACTTTCAGAAAAAATAATGTTTTTTTTCACATTTTGTCTTTTACTACACTCAAATTGAATATTTTTTTTTATAATAGGTTGATAGATACTTTATTATCTCTTAATTTGAATTTTTGTAGAAAAAAAAAATAAAAAGGAAAAAAAAATCAAAAAGTTGGTTTTATGTGTTATTTTGTTTTAGCAATATCGCCAAAAAATGGCCATGAAAGTAATATTCTTGGACAAAATCATGAAAAAAATGGAAAAATGGTCCAAAGTTTGGACAAAAATGCCCGTAACTTTTGAACTTTTTACCAACAAAAAGTAGGGGACTCGATTTTAAAGATAGAGGTATGGTTCCTTCGGCAAATTTTCATGAAATAGCCCATAGAATACGGAAATCATAGGGAAATTGGTGAATTTTTTTACTCCCTACAAATCGACCCGCCCTAATGTACATATATATAAAGTATTATAAAAATACTTCGATTGTCATATGCCGACTGTAGCTACCAAATAACATCTACAAAAAAATTAAAGCTAACTGCACAACAATTATTACCAAGCTAATCTACAACAAAAACGCAGAGAGAATGACATGATCACAGCGATTGCGCAGCGTTAGAGGGGATGAACCGAATTGGTGGCGAAAAATAAATAGCACTTTGCTTGCTATTTTTTCTGTTTGCCTGCTAGCAAGATATAAAGTGGAGGCATTAAAAGAGACTTCACTACAGTCAAAGAAAATACAAATATGAAAAATTGAAATTTCATTTTATTTCAGCAGTTAGCTCTGAAGTCTCTTTTAATGCCTCCCTAAACTTGAGATCTTGCTAGCAGGCAAACAGAAAATATAGCATGCAAAGTGCTGTATATTTTACGCCGCCAATTCGGTTCATCCCCTCTAACGCTGCGGTAACCGCTGAGATCTTGTAATTCTCTTTGCGTTGTTGTTGTAAATTTGCTAAGTAGTTATTGTTGTACAGTAAGCTTTAATTTTTTGTGGATGTTTATTTGTAGCTACAGTCAGCATATGACATCGAACTAATTTAGAAAACAGTTTATACATATGAATTAAAGAGTATATTTAATATTGGTAAATCTATTTTTTTTTTAAAAGTGTTACCGTATCGGAAATAAATACATGCATATATATACATACATACATACATATATATATATATAGTTCATATATATGAACAATTTAGCTCATTAAGGAAATTTAAAGAGTATTTATGTATATTTATATAATAACAATAACGTAATAAACCTGCAAAATAATTAATATTTTCAGTAGTAATTGGATAACTAAAGTCTGCTTATCCTATGCATTCTATTTTTTTAAACTGTTTAGCATCAATTTCTTATATGAATTATATATAATTTATATGCTATAGACATTTCTTAATTTATTTAAAAATATATTCTATTTTTAATACACAACGCTATATAGAAATGGTGAACATGTATATTGTGTAAGTGTCATGATATAAATAGATATAAATAAGCTTTAATTTTTATATTATTTCAATAATGAAATAATTTAAATAAATTACTTAAATTATATGTATTTTTGATACGGTAATACTTTTGCTTAAAAGAAATAGTTTCAGTAATATATAAAAAATTTAATAAATTGCTATAAGCTCTTAACAAAAATAATTCTTATTTCTACATTCTAATATACAAAATAATTCTAATTTCATATGCCGACTGTTGCTACACAAATAGAATTCACAACGTCCACAAAAAATTTCCAGCTAAGTGCGCCAACAATAATTACCAAGGAAATCTAAAAACAAGGACGCACAGAGAAGAACAAGATCATGGCGTAACTTTTAGAACTTTTTGATTTTCATCCTACATGTTGTATGACCTGCAGTATGAGCTTTCGCACATTCCTAAATGTCCATCCGACCTGTCAAATCCATCCTACATGTAGGATAGTCCGAAACCCTATATTAGCATGAAAATTCTTATATAGCAGTAAGGCGGTCGTGGCAGGACGACGTCTTCCGGGGAATACTAATATTTTATATATAGGTTTTCGCTTCGGTCGGCAGTCCCCTCACTGCTATACTTTTTTTTTCTTTATTATTTAGTGTGTCAAAAATTCACTTTCGATTGTCAAAATTCGTAGGTGCCCCTGGGGCTAGCACAAATTTTGACAATTATATTCACCTCACAAATGCCAAAAATTGCTCTACCAACTGTCAAAATTTGATCATCCGACTGAAAAGTTTCCGATTGACACACAGCCTTAGACTTAAAGTTGATAATTTTTTTTTTGATATATTTTCAGACTTAATCAAATAACTGCAAAAAAATAAATTTTTTTATTATTTTTTCCAGAATAGGTCCAAAATATTTACTTTTCTCTTTAAAAAAGGAGGCCAAAAGTTTTGATATGTACACTAGCTATTATAGCTATGTTAACATATTTTTTTTGTAAAAATTTTGGGGGGCAGAAGCGGACTTCGAAAGTTCGTCACCAAATAAAATTTCGAGAATTTTTTCAGATTTTTTAAAAAAGGTTGAGAGATCGCTCAAGGTAGTTTTTTCCAAAAATGTAGTTCTCCAAAATAATACTTGTGATTTCTACCCAGAATGAGTTACTTACTTAAAAATATAATGTTCCAGTGATCTTATTTGGAAAGAAAAATGTTTAAAAAGAGGAGTTCCAACTGTTTTTGTGGAAAGGAGGGTCAAAAAATTAAGTTTTTTTAAAATTTTGTTATATTTTTTTTCTGACCTTAAATTTCTCCAAATTTTTGCTCTTAATATAAAATCTAAGTATGCAGTTTTAAACAATCTAAAAAAAAACTTTAGTCAAAGGTAAAATCAAATATGCACTCAACCACGTACAGCTGCAAAAAAAGAGTTAAAAGGAATAAAAATTAGTGAAAATATTGACATTTTTAAATAATTTTTGACTTAAATTTAGCTTTTTTTTCTTGTGCTAGGTGGCTACCTTCATATCAAAGTCTTTATAACTGTTATTTATAAAATCGTTGCTCACACTAATAACTCGAGCGAAAAAATATATTTTTTCAAAATTTTAAATGCGCATAATTTCGGTAAAAAAAGAGATATTGGCGTTTTCTTCCTTTAATTACTTAGGATTGAATATGGTATATTCTATATTTTAATATTTTATATTACGACCGAAAATTTGGAGAAATTTAAGGTTAGAAAACAAAAACATAACAAAATTTTAAAAAACCTATTTTTTTACCTATTTTTTTACCCTCCTATCCTGAAATACAGTCGGAACCTCTCTTTCAAGAAAATACAATTTGAACATTTGTCTTTCCAAATAAGATCGTTGGAACATTATTTTTTTCAGTAAGGCACTCATTCTAGGTAGAAAGCACAAGCAGGTATTATTTTGAAGAACTACTTTTTTGTAAAAAAGACCTTGAGAGACCTCTTAACCTTTTTTAAGAAATCTAAAACAATTCTCAACTTTCGTGACGAACTTTCGAATTCCGCTTCAGTGCCCAAAAATTTTGAAAAAAAATTTGGGGTAATTGTAACATGTTAAAAATGTTGTTACAACTTAATTTATTGTTAAATTTTTTGTTACATCTTTTTTGTTTGTTTGTTTTCTTTCATATCCTTACTTTCATATTGTTACTTTGTTTGAGTCAAAGTGGATTCACTGACCACCTTCAGCTACTTATTTCTAGCTAGTTTTACATGAAGCTTTTGCTCTCAATCTCTCTCCACACTCAGTGAGAGAGTAACAGGCTTACTTCATTTAGAAATATTTCAATATTTCCAATATTTTTATATAGCTTAGCTATCAATAAATATGTCTCATGATTACATTATATGTTTATTTTATGGTATTTTATAAGAAAAAATAAAAAAAGCTTTAAAAATTCCGTTTAAATGCATTTCTTTAAAGTAACTACAAGCCTCAAGTCATCTGTTACAACTTGCACCAAGAACTGGGCAAGTTGAAACACCTGACTTTCTTCGGAAAAATATTTTTTTTTACAATCAACAAACTTTATCATAACTTATTTTTTAATATCGTAAATAAATAGTGGGACTATAATAAATTCCAGTTGTATTCTGAGAAAGTTAAAAATTTTTCATTATAAATCTATGTTTTTCAAACTTTGTTACACTTAGCCATAGCTCCCCTACAAAATGAACAACTTTGCTTTTTATCCATGTAAGTTGACTTGTTGACTAACGAGGATGGAAAACTCAAATCAAATAGATGAAAAATAAACTTAAAAGTTTAAAACCTTATCACTTACGTTAAAATAAATGTTTAACAATAAAATATGAAAACTATACTGATATCTGTTAAAAAAGTAAACTTATATCTTGAAAGTTTCAACTTGTAATTTGAAATTGAACCGGGTTTTGTTCTTAGGCTCTAACTTTTCACAGAATAAAGATATCGAATAATCCAAGACATCGTTGGAAAGGTAAATATAAGACGCAAGTCTTTATAAGTTTTCTTATTAGCGTTTTGATTAAAATTTAACTCTCTACGGCCAATTTTCTAAGGACGTGATTTTTTGCTCTTCCAAAAAAGAGGCTTGGTTGTGAACCATCTGAAAAATCCCAATAAAAGTCTGAAAATACAAATTAAAACAACCATAATTTTATAATAAGTAAAGATTTGATTTATTCAGAAGGGCTCAAGAGGCAAAACAATTTTTATGCCGCCACTAAGACTAACATGCAATAACAATAGAGTTCAGCTGCTACAGCCTTTTCACACTTTCTCCGCAATAGATAATTTTAAGAACCAACCCAAATTTCATTGAAATATCTCAAAGATATCGATAAAAGTAGTCAAAAAAAAAAAAAAACAAAATGGAGAAAAATTTACCCACAAGACATAACAACTTACATAGATAAGTTTACATAGATCTTATCCTTCATTAGTTTTCAATCTACTTTTGAGTTGACCTTTCGACAAGTTAACATCAAACACGTTATGTTAACAAAGGTACTCATGCGATTTAATGGAGCAGTTATAAGAGCAAGTTGTAAGAGTTTCTACTGCTTCTACGGTTAGTGTTAAAATTTATAAGAGAAAGAAATACTGGAGAATCGAACACACCAGTTATGAGTTGGTGTAGTAGATTTTCTTCTCTGACTTAAAGATTGCATCTCTACGATCCTCATATGGAGGAAGGTTAAATGTGTCAGTTCCACTCAATCCTCTCAGAGCAAACCGAACAAAACGTTAATGAATTCTTTCTATACGATCAACATGCATATTGTAATGTGGGGACCATACTTGACTTGCGTAATCCAAATGAGGACGCACAATTGAATTATAGAGAGTTGCAGTTGCTGTTAAGCTATCAAGCTCTTTGGCCAAATTTTTTACAAATTCTATCAATATGCATATTAAACAACAATTTAGAATCCATGCATATACCAAGGTCTTTGACGGTAGACTATTTATTGCACTTTGACGGTATTTTGTAATCGAAAATAAAATTGTTCCTTTTACGCGAAAAGGTCATAGTTTGACATTTATCTGGACTTAAAACATCTTATTTTTAGAACACCAAATCTCAAAGGATTTCAAGGCTGACTGGAGTAGGTCTGAATTGTCATTAGAATCAATTGTTCTGTATATATTCATATCATCTGCATAAATAAGCAAATGAGAGTGTTTGATGATTTGAGTAACATCATTAATTGCCAAAATAAACAGAAGTGCACCCAGATAAAAAAATTGAAATGAATGGATGTGTTAATTTTTTTTTTAATTTTCTTCATATTCGTCCTAATCGGTGTCGCAATGTTTGCATGTGAAGTACGATCGCTTTCCCATGCTAGAGCACTTCAAGTGAACAGGCCGGCCACATTTGTTGCACTCGATGGAGTTTTTGGGGGTCAGTTCTTCAGGCAAAAACAACAAACAAAAGGTACAAAAATCAATATCCTCATCAGATGGATCATTTGTGCTTATTTTGCCTTGGGAGGCTTGGGACGCTTGGCTGGTGCTGGTTGTGCCTTCTTCGGTGCTGCTTTTTCTGGTAGTTTTGATTTTTCTGCTTAAGATTATCTATTTTTTTCTTGGAAAACTCAGATCAAAGCTCTCCGTTGCTTTTCGGAAACGTTTCAATGGTTTCTTCGAGGGGGCTGCTTGTAATAGCCCAATTTTATCCAGAAGTGATAAAACACTGGTGTTTCCTGACAATATTTGACAGTTATAGTAGAAATTTACTACAAAAAGTCGATGGTTCATAACCCAGCCTCCACAGTGGTTCACAACCCGGCCAAGACACTATTTTGGAAACATAAAGAACAACGACACATATCATATTTTCAAACATATTTTGACATAATCAAGTATTGGATCATGAAATAGAATCAAAGTGTTATATAAATATGCGTTACACTAAACTTTTTGGAATTATTTCACTCACTTGGATAACACTTTGAAAAAAAATAAAAAAAGGTGTTTACAACAAATTTTTAAACACGATATCTGTAGCTGCCACAAGCAATACGTCTGTACACTTTGGTGCACTGTTGCCAGATCAGCGGATTTCCCGCTAAATTAGCGGATGTCATTTGGCGGGGTAAAATACAAAAAAATCCGAAGGCGGAATTTTCGGCAGATAATAAGTGTTTATTAAATTTAGCTTAAATTTTATTAATTTGAAGATGATTGCGCGCTTTTTCATTAACAATGTTTTTAAAACAGAAAAAGAAGATATTTTGACTTTTTTGAAAATTTCTGGTTGTTGATTTGTGGAAAATATTATATCAGTATCGAAAAAAACCTCTATAAATAGAATAATGTATCTAATACAGCTGATTTTTGGTTTAAGGAACTTCAATATAAGGATACATCTGTAAATTTTATTTTCGAGGAACTGGCCAACATTTAACTGCACCTTGTTATTTGTTGGTTGAAGGTTTCATTCCTTGCGGTGAGGATATTGATTTCGGAGTAGAGGTTCGAAGTGCACACTTTAAAAATTCAAATTGATTTAATTGATGCAATTTTTACTTTCATTTCATAATTATTACTTTTCCGGTTCGTTTAAAATGGAATTGCTAAATTATGGTTATAAAATTTTAAAAAACTAAGTAGCGGATTTTTCTGTTAAATTTTGCTGATTCCGATCAGCAGTAGCTGGCAACACTGCTTCGGTGCAACTACAAAAACTGAGTCATGTCAAAAGTCAAATTTGACAGTTGAAAGATTGGCGATATATAAAAAGGGAAAGAAAAATAAGTAATGGTTCACTACCCAGCCCTGTTCACAACCCAGCCCTTTTCACTACAAATTGATTTCTACTAAAGAAGGGTTGAAAATTTGAAGCTTTAATCAAAAAAATATTTTTATATGGAATACATTTTGATTTCAACCTCAAAAATTTCAGTAAGATTTAGAATTTAGATCTGTCCACTCCCATTTTTCTATGGGTTGGCGTGTCACACTTAGTTTTAATCAGCGTTTCTTGTTTGAAGATTTGAAGTAACTTACCAAATTTCTGAATTGAACAGAACCAAAATCAAATATGTAGTGTACTTACACAGTCACTATTACCGTACCAAACGATACAAAAACAGTGCAACATTAAATTAAAATCCAACAACATTTTTGAAGCAACTTAAAACCCAAAATTATGACGGGCACTAAGAATCAAAAATGTCGTAACAAATGTCATTCACACTTCTAAAGTGCTGAATTGGTTTCATCCCCTCTTGCTGCTTGTATCGTTTGGATACTTAATTCTCTGCTCAAGCACAACAACAACAACGCTGTTGTTAGTGCAATGCAATTACAATATGAGCAGTGCACTGGAGTAAATACAGCGAATATATTATGTTACTCCAATGCAACTGATCTGCCGAATTTTCAAGGCTATCAACGCCAACATTGTTGTTGTTGGCTATTGGAATGTGGCTGGGAACCGATCGACTAACGGGATCGATTGGTAACCCATCGTGAAAATAAGGGCGGAGTCTAAAATACTGGCATGAATAACTTTAAGAAAAATACTGTTTTTTTTAGTATATAAGAAAAAAAGAAGAACCAAATAAAGCAGAATTTAATTTAAAATCTAAGACAAGAGAAGTCTTTCAATTTTACTTTTCAAATGAATTTCCCTTGAAGTGCCGGCTAGGCCTAAAATATACTAAAGCTGACGAGCTATATACGTAACTCCATGGCGCGCCCCAAAATATAAAGTATCACAACTCAGATATATACCAACACAAATAGATTATTGCATAAAACGCCCACTTTTACTATTTATCTGACGCCCAGTTGCTCAAATACCAATTTTTATACCCCCACGCGTTGTGCGTAAGGGATATATTAGCATTGTCACTCTGTTTGTAACGCCCATATGGAGATGTAGTAGGTATAGAAAAGTATTTATATATATATCCTTGATCAGTATCACCTCCTGAGTCGATTTAGTCTGTATGTACGTCTGCCAGTCTGCTGACAAGATGACAGCCGCAATTTTGAAGCAATCTAAAGCAGTTGTATTAAAAAAGCTAAAATCAAGTTTGATCTTTATCAAAATCGGATGAACACCACGCCTACCTTTTATAAAAACTGACATTATCAAAACCTTTAAATCTGTCAAAATGCAACAAAAACTAATACATATAATGTCTTGGAATTGTGCTCATAAGTTTCGATCTCAAATAGTCACCACACATTTCAAAGCTGTCAAAGTAGGATGAAAACCACGCCCACCTCCACAAAAATTAATTTAGTGAATTTTTAACATTCAAATTCGACGAAATCGTATAAAAACTAGTGTAAAAAAATCTTACAAAATTATTTTCAAGTTTCATTTTCGGCTTGCCCGGAATTTCGGGATTTGAAATTCGTGATCCCGGGATCCCGAAATGCATAAATTTTAATATAATGGCATGTAGCTGTATTAAAAGCAGAAGCCGTTAATAACTCTTTCTCTTAATTTCTGCGTTTTGGCAAAAATAATTTTTTGATTTTTAAAATAGAAATCCAAACGTAATCGTTATACATACTTAAAGTATTAAAAAACACTCAAAAATTTTCAAGACAACACTAAGCCAAAATCATAATTACTAATGCAGACAAGGACTACAAAGCAGTTGTAATGTGCAAAGAAAAATATAAGAAACAAAGTTGAAGAATAATTGGAAGATAAAGTCGGATTATGAAAAAACATTTTGTATTTGTAGGGGAAACACTTGCAACAGGAAATAATTTAAAAATATACATCACCTGATTAAACCAGAACGAAAAAAAATTATATTAAAAAATATCGATAATATTATGATGATTTTCTAATAAAAAATCATAACTTTTACGGTCCTTAATTAGAGATATTTGCAAAATTTTTAAATATTTAAATTAAATAATAAGTTTATTTAATAAAAAAGTTATGATTATTTATATTTCAGAAAACTTCAACATTTATTTCAGAATGAAATCCCAAAATATTTAATAATATCAAATAATATTTCAATTTATTATAAATATAAAAACATATACGTAAATAAGTTAAACAAAATAAAAAACCTATATTCATATTTTTAAAAAATTTAAAAAGAGCTGCTTGTAAAAAGTATGATGTGAATAAAATATTCCTCTTATAGTAAAAAACTAAAGTATTTGGGCAAATCCTCCGAAAAGTCATCCGTGACCAAAATATTATAACTTATTAACAACGTACTATTTTATGATTTTATATAAGAGAAACATTTTCATTTTATTAATTTAAGCAATTTATACATAAATTAAGTTACCATGACGATCAAACCGCCTGCACTGTTGCACAAATGTAGTTTTTCTTTTTCGTTTATGTTTAGTAAATGTTAGTAAATTATTCACCTTAACCTTCTTCGTAAAGTTCAAAGATCAGCGGAACTGTGCATCACTGGAGAACTAAGAACCACTCCGACAGACGCATTAGAAACAATGCTGCATCTTACACCACTTGATATCCTAGCTAAACAGATGGCCGCTAGTACAGCCATCCGCGTAGGAGCCACCTCCCTTGGCAACAAGGTACACTAGGACATTCTTGCATTAAAAAATTTCTACCTCCCTAACGTAGGTCCATTGACAATATCACACAAAAACTATCCTTTGAAAGGAAGTTCGATGTATCCATTACTTCTTGAGAAGAGTGGGTACTAGAAAAACGTGGTATATGTTGATATCACCATGGGCCATACTAACCTAACCTAACCTATTATAAATTATACTCATAAAGAACTATTTCACCAGATACATCTTAATTGAGAAACTGTTAATAAAATTTGTAAAAAGGATTTACCCATAAGTAGTAATAAAACTATTGCTACTCTTGAAATTCTGTGAAAGTTGAACAGCCTAGTAAACAAAGTCTTTTAAGATCACAACCTAAACAAACTAAAAAATAAACTTTCAAAGTGTATAGAGAGATACAAGAAGACAAGTGTCATTTCGATTATAAAAAAACCATCGTTTACATTGCAGTTGCATTTATAGTTGCTAAAATCAGATCAGATTTCTCCTTCTGTTGAAGCAATACCAATCATAGAGGAAAATGCTGATTCTCCTCGCATTTCTGGCACAAAAAAAAACTTACGCTGAAACTTGTATTGCCTCAAATGTGGTCCCTGCACCTTTTCAAATTACTTTGGTTTCTACAGGAGCGATATCGAAACAAATATCGAACAGCAGTATCAAAGCCCCTGTTCATAAAGAACTTGTGATTATTGAGCCTGCAAAATCTATATTTGTTTCTCGTTTTGCAGCTGATACATCCAGTGAAGACGTGTTATTCTATATAAACTCTAAGCTGAATGTTGTAAATAAAAATATCTCTGTTTACAAATTCAATTTTTCATACGAGCGTATTACGTCCTCTTTTAAAATATCTTTGCCTGATGATCTTTTTCACATGGTATTGGATCAAAAGTTTTGGCCTGACAATACGATGGTGCATGAATTTATTTTTAGACCTCGGCCTACAACTTCCTTGGCTACTTTTCCGGTTTTTAACAAGAGTAAAAAAAAAACTAGATTGTTGCTTTCAGTTCCTTATCCTTATATCCAAAATAATATATTAATTTTGAGTCACAACCTTCTTTTTAATATAATTGCTTTAAGTGAGACTTGGCTGAAACCTAACACTCTAAATACTGTAATTCTGTGCAACAAATTTAACATATACCGCAAAGATAGAAACTCCATTCCTGGTATTTGCTCTAAAGGCGGGGATGTGTTGATTGCAGTCAAAGCGACACATTTCTCTGAAGAGTTATTAATTTCAGAATCCTTGGACATTGAATTCTGTTGAGTTCATGTTAAGTTTGGTTCCTTGAGCCTTTTTATTATTGTACATGCTCATATATTTCTCCCCTTTCTACCTTAGAAGTTTATAGCAAACATTTGGCTTCTATTAGTTTGCTCAAAACTGCAATCTAATGATCATATTTTAATAACTGGAGATTTTAACCTGCCAAACGTTTCTTGGAACTGCTGTTCTGAAATTCCTGGATTATTTTTACCTTCGTCTGAATGTTCATCCGATAATTATTTTTTAAACGAGCTCTCAATCCAAGGCCTGTTCCAACTTAACTGCATCTTTAACAAAAATAATCGTTTGCTTGATCTGGTGTTTTTTGATGACAGCAATATCACTTTTGTGTCTAAATCAGATCCTCTGGTTACACCCGAAGATTCTCATCATCCAACATTAGAAATTATTTTAAATTTTCCAAAACCATCTGTGCAGTACTATGATTCTAAACCGCCTATTGAGTTTAACTTTAAAAAAACAAACTACGTGATTTTGAAGAATAACTTGTCTAATATAAACTCGAATTCTATTCTAAATATTAATACAAAAAGTTTATCTTCTCAGAGTCTTGATGATATGCGTTTACTAGAACGATGATTGTTTTCTAAAAGCTGTTCTGCAAAGGAAAGCCTCTTTGACATCGGGTCCGGTATGGTATACAAATGAATTAAGAAAAATGAGAAACTTGAAATCTAAATACTATAAAAAATATCAAAAAACACATAACATATGCGATTTTGGATGCTATACCTCGATTAAATACAGTTACCAACAGTTATGCAAACAATCTTATAATATCTACTTAACAAAAGTAAAATTAAACATCAAATCTGATGCTAAATCCTTCTGGAACTTTGTGAACACAAAACGTAAGAATGATTCCTATCCTTCTTTTATGAAGTATAATTCTGTTGAGTCTGATAATGATAATAGTATTTGCAATCTTTTTGCTGACTTTTTCAAGACGAGTTATTCATCATCGTCCTATGATTATTTAAGTTATCCTTTCAATATTCAATCTGGGGATATTTATTTCCTAATAATTGACACAAACACAGTCTTATCATTTTTAAAAAATATTAAATCATCATATAAAAGTGGTCCTGATAACATACCTTCAAGTATATTAAAATACTGCTGTGAAAAATTAGTAACTCCAATCTCTTTACTATTTACTTCATCATTAAAATCCTGCTATTTTCCTGCAGCCTGGAAGCATTCATTTATCATTCCACAGCACAAATCCGGAAATAGTTCTTTCATTGATAACTACCGTGGCATCGCAAAATTAAGCGCTTTGCCTAAACTTTTAGAGGCAATTGTTACATCACGACTATCGCATAGCGTTAAATCTTTAATGTCTCCTTTCCAATATGGATTCCTTTCTTGAAAATCCACTGTTACTAACCTTCTCGAATTTACATCAAAAACTATAGAAAACTTTGGAAAAGTCATGCAGACTGATGTTATTTTAGCAAAGCTTTTGACGTTGTAAATCACAAACTATTGATCTTAAAATTACATCTTGTTGGATTTCCTATATTGTTGGTAAAGTGAATTGAATCTTACTTAAGCAATAGAACACAGTCTGTTCAAGAAATCACATGAGTTTCCTGTTACTTTAGGAGTACCTCAAGGAAGTCATCTTGGGCCCCTTTTGTTTCTACTTTTTATAAACGATTTGCCATCTGTCATAATGCATTCTAGCATCTTAATGTTTGCTGACGACGTCAAAGTCTTCCTTTTTTTTAAAAATTATAATGACGCTGTATTTTTGCAAGCCGAAATTGATCATCTTCATAACTGGTGCAAAACGAACCGTATGAACCTCAACATGAAGAAATGTAAGCATATGTCTTTCTCGCGCAAACCGCCAATTAAATGTACCTTCAAAATTTGTGGTTATCCATTGGAGTCCTTAGATATTTTCAATGATCTTGGAGTTACAATGGATCCTAAGCTACGCTTTAATATTCATGTAAATAAAATAATAAATAGAGCAAATAGTACTTTAGGATTTATTAAACGTTGGGCAAAAGAGTTTAATGATCCATTCATAACGAAAACCTTATTCACTTCCCTAGTGCGGCCTATCTTAGAATACGCTTCAGTTGTTTGGTGCCCACGATACGGTTGTTACATAGACGACATTGAATCAGTGAAGAAACAATTTCTTTTGTTTTGCTTAAGCTATCTTTATTGTAATACTGATTTTCACTTTTACTCTTAAATCTTCCTTCTTTAAAAAATCGAAGAATTATGTTAAATGCTTGTTGGATTACAAAACTTTAACATGGATATGTCAACAGTCCATATTTATTGAGTAAAGTATATTTTAATATTCCACTTCGTCCTAGAAGATCTTTTCAGTTACTCCACATGAACTTCTGTAGAACTTAAGTGAATCCATGGACTCAATCAAACATAAAATTATAGATTACCTGCAGTACAGTCGTTGATTATGTAAAGTTCTTTCAAACATATATCTGATGCATCTGGTGATTTGTAAACACATTATCATTCATATAACAATCTAAATGGATAAATGGACCTAAGCGTAAAATGGAAGATTTTGGTGAATAAACATCTAAATAATCTGAATGGACCTAAACCTGGGATCTTCAGTTGCTTCATATCTTCATGATGATTGTAACTACACTTGTCGAGGGTACCGTTGTGTCTTGGGTCTTTTTACCTCTTGAAACACTACGTTAGATCGATTTGTAATATATTAATATGAGAGGCCGATAAGACCTAGTTTGTCTTGGTGCCTGCGTTCGCAATTGGTTTTCTTTATTTTATGAAAATTGGTTTGGTGAAGTTGACCTAGTTTGTCGAGTAACCACCCTGTAAGCCTGGACCTCACCGGCTTCAGGAAGACAGAACGATATATATTATATATTTACCTATTGGAGTGGTGTTTTATTGGGTATGAGACCTTGTTTTTCACACGACTCCGCCGGATACAAAAATTGTTGCTAACTTGACCTTGTTTGTCTTGAAAACGCAACCATACTTTGCTGTCTGATATTATCGATTTTGACTTAACTTTTTTTTTGTTATTTTTTATACTTTAATAAAATTATATACTTTAAGCAATTTATTAAAACTTTTTAGTTTGTTAATAATATATGATTTCAATCAAAATCATGCTTTTTATTTTTGAATTGTATTAAATATCTTATTTCATAATTTTAAATTTGCTCTAAAACCTGTTAAGGTTTAGCAATCAAGTAAATACATAAATAAATAAATAAAAATTTTTATATATTCTTGGGATTCCGGGACTAGAACTTGGTTCGGGATCCCGGGATTGAAAGCCCTAGTTTTATACCTTTCCACTAAAGCGAAAATGTTTGTCAGTTCATTTATTTTGCTATGTTTTATTTATAAAAAACACTGTCTCTAAAAACGCTTTTATTTGTGCATCAAAAAAGTTATTTTAGAATTTAAGTCTAAAAACTCAAAAATATTTTTAAATCATTTACTTCGTCGTGATCAGGGCGGATGGCGCTGCTATTTTGATTTGCATCCGCAGAAGTCACAACAACAGCAACAGTAATTCATAAATTATATTTTTTGTTTGCATTCCATTTATTTGTTCGCATGTCTAAAAATGATTAAAGAACCTGCTAGACATAATGTCAGACTTATCAAACCAGAATTTTTTTCTTCTATTCATGTTGTTGTTCTTTTTGTTGTGTCGTCTTTCAACGATCATTCCAAATTATTATCAGCTGATTTTGCAATGATCATTAAAATGTATTATCAGCTTAGTTCAAGTGACGTAAATCCTTAAAGATCAGGTTAAAGAAAGCGGTGAAAAATATTCAATAGCCGCAACCGCTATTTATGCAAAATTATGCAACGCAAATTGTTATCAAGTGAGCAACAAGTTCGTTATAATTAAATGATTGACTGCCATTAATTTTTGAATGAATTTTTTGTTGTGTTTTTTTTTAATGCCACGTGCCATAACTTTGGTTAATATAGTTTAGTTTCCCCACAAAATTGACAGCAGATCACCTTGAATAGGAGGCAAAACACTGCAACGCCCATTTAATGCAGTTCAAATGATATACATATATATATATTAGGGCGGGTCGATTTATTTTTCGACAATTTCCCTATGATTTCCATATTCTATGGGTTATTCCATGAAAATTTGCCAAAGAAACCATACCTCTATCGTTAAAATCGAGTCCCCTACTTTTTGTTGGTAGATTTTTTCCCAAATTGACGTTCGTATGAAATATTACCTACACGTTCACATCCATAACTCAAAAACTATCGATCGGGTTTAATTGCCAGTAGGCGCGTTGGAAAGGGGAGCTCATTTTGATCAATTTACAAAAAAAAAAAATTCCAACATTGGTTTAACGGTTCAAAAGGTACGGGCATTTTTGTCTAAATTTTGGAGCATTTTTCCATTTTTTTCATGATTTTGTCCAAGAATATTACTTTCATGGCCATTTTTTTGGCTCAATTTTTTTGACTTACGAAGCTTACGAACCTTACGTTACGACTGGACTGATTCGCGCTTTACATTATTGGCATATTTTTTCACAGGGTGCACTTGGAGTTGTAAATACAGTAATTCAAGATAATCCATATTTTGCACACTCAGAAAATATCTTGCTATCTATGTTGTTTGATGATAGAATGGAAAAAACGAAACATTGCTATAAAGAAGATTTTATATTACCGAAGAGATATTGTCGACCCAACGGAACTTAGAGTTTATAAAAAATCTCTTATAAACTTTAATTGTACGGAATATACAAATATGATTGATTTAAATGACGATACCATTTTATTCGAACCACCGTTTACGCAAAGTTATTCGTATGAACATTTGGAGGGATATTTAAATTACGAAGTGCCACCGTTCGATGATCCACAAATTCCTTTACACATTCAAGGAACGGAAAGACATGTCCAATTGCTGGCTGCCACTGCTAAACGAGTTGCAGGAAAGAATGTAGAAGGCGCTATGGCGACGACATTAGAGAGCCGTACGAAAACACCAAGACTTGAAAGCAAACAAGACTTTCAGAAAAAATAATGTTTTTTTTCACATTTTGTCTTTTACTACACTCAAATTGAATATTTTTTTTTTGATAATAGGTTGATAGATACTTTATTATCTCTTAATTTGAATTTTTGTAGAAAAAAAAAATAAAAAGGGAAAAAAATCAAAAAGTTGGTTTTATGTGTTATTTTGTTTTAGCAATATCGCATGAATTAATCAACCGAATTCGATAAATTTGGGCTTAAACTCTTCCTTTTGAATTGTAAATTGAATTAAATACTGGACTGAGCCAAAAAAATGGCCATGAAAGTAATATTCTTGGACAAAATCATGAAAAAAATGGAAAAATGGTCCAAAATGGACAAAAATGCACGTAACTTTTGAACTTTTTACCAACAAAAAGTAGGGGACTCGATTTTAACGATAGAGGTATGGTTCCTTCGGCAAATTTTCATGGAATAACCCATAGAATATGGAAATCATAGGGAAATTGGTGAATTTTTTTACTCCCTACAAATCGACCCGCTCTAATATATATATATATATATATATATTAAAATTGTGATTAAAAACATTTTATTTTCAAGAAAAAAACATCGTCGTTACTCACAAATAGCTTATCACTTTGCTCTGCTATGCAAATCCATTGAGGACTAGTTTATAAAATGTTTGCTGTTTGTTATAGATTAAAATGATCACTTTATAGTCTTTATTTGTTTTTTTTATTTATTTTAATCTATACCAAATAAGAGGTTATCTCTCGTATGTTTTATTGCTAAAATGATTAAATATTGCAGTGCCGGCTTTTAATTTTAAAGACGCTATTTTATGAATACTAAAAGCATATGTTTTCTGTTTGATAGGAAATTAACAATAATATGTATGAACTTTATTAATACATATTTATTTATTAATACATATTCTTGCTTCAAAGTTTTCAACCGCCATACAAGTTATATGAAAGGGTGTTTCGTTTTTGGACCATAAATATTTTGGGCCATAGATATTTTTAAATCATTTACTTCGTCTTGAAATTTGAAGTCATTTTAAGTGAGAAACGTAGTTTTCCGATTCTTTATAAATTTTCTTGTGTTCGAAGTGCCAGAAACAGGCACTTTGAAAACTTTTGGAAAAAAGTCAAGTTCTATAACTTTGGTATTCGAATTTTGGTTTTTTTTTTTCTTTTTTGCACAAAATAGCTCAGAACTATCTCAAATCCATTTCTCTGATTTTTTTTTTCAAAACATGCATTTTTAAATTTTTTGGAGTTTATTAACGTAAAAATACCCAAACTCAAAATTTCCAAAAAGGTACACTTCAAATAAAAAATTTCATAACGATCAGGTTATTTAACGTAATCCCACAATTTTTTGTATATGCTTAAAATGTAGTTTAAGAAAATATTTCCTCGAAATTTCAATGAAATTATTTGAAAATTTTGTTTTTTCCGAATTTTTTAATACAACAAGGAAAAAAATAGATTTGTTTCGAAATTTTAAAAATTAAAATCTGTTAGTGTTTGTCTAGTTTTCATATTTGAAATAACATTTTAAAGAAAAATAAAATAAAAAACGAGACGCGTACCATTTTTTTAAATTTATGCACTTAAAAAAAGTTATTGGGATATTTTAGAAAAAAGAGCACTTTTTTCCCATATAAATCAGATTTTCAAGGTCGCAAGCGGCTCGTTTATATATTAATATTTTTTCCTGCAATTTTCAGAATATACTTTTGATATGATAAGAAACAAACGAATCCACCGCACATATTCAATTTAAAAAAAAATGCCCATGCAGTTAAGGGCCACCCTAATGTCCATGTAGCACACAGTGTGCTGCGAATGCGGTTTTATAATCTAAAGTTCTACGTAATTATGTTGATTTTCTATGATTTAAATACAAATTTTAAATGTTTGATAGTTTAAGTCATTCTTGATTTTAAATTAAAATTCTAGTTGTTTGATAGTTTAAAATCGTTTATTGAGCTTTAGGTCAAGGTTAGAACAATTAATAGTTTTAACGAATCTTTCCAAAGAAACAACAACAACAACGTTTTCAATATGAAAAGGAAAACATCACCAGCTAATTCTATAATAATAACAGGAGCATAAAACTAAAGTAAAGCAAAAAGATCAACAACAAGAAATATTAAAGGGAGAAAAACTGAGAAATCGACACTGAAATCTCATCGCCTCTGTGGTGTATTGCGCCAAGATGCGCTTGCACGGCCACCACGGCCCGGGTTCGATTCCCGGCGGTGGCATCACAAAGATTTCTGATGAAGCCTGTAGCAGGGCCGAAATTGCAATAAAATCAGGAAGTGATGTTTTCCTTTTCATATTAAAAATGTTGTTATTGTTGTTTCTTTGGAAAAAAACTCGTTAAAGCAATTTATTGTTCTAACCTGACCTAAAGCTCAATAAACGATTTTAAACTATCAAACAACTAGAATTTGTATTTAAAATCAAGAATGATTTAAACTATCAAACATTTAGAATTTGTATTTAAATCATAGAAAATCAACATAATAAATAACAACCCAGCAGCGGATTTGCCAGTGGCTACCATAGAACTAATACAGAATAAATTCTTACCTGGTAAGGAAGCATTACTTTTTTCAAAAAGTAATGCGTCTGCATATAGCAGAAGTAATTAACTCATACCTCATTACCTGTAATGTAGCATACAAGGCAAAGTAATGCAGTGATTTTTATAACTTAATACAAGTAGTATGTTACTCCATAACTTCTAGGTAATGCTGAAGGGAGGCGATCACTTACCTCCTGTCTCATTCAATGTTAAATGTAAGGCCTTTTATGCATAGTAAGGTAATATAGTCGGAAGTAGTGGTCATTACAAGGTAATTGATGCTTCATATATTCGGAATATATTCCATCCGCTACTGGGAAGGTCATATAGAAAACTTTCAGTTCTATGTAATTTTTGGTCCGATCTATGCGAAGATATTCTTGTCCTTAGTTTTTTTTGTGGTACCAACATATACCTCGTTACATACATTGGATCCGTCACCGTTACATGTAATTTTATAAATTACATTGGACTTGTCTCGTTTGTCAATTTTTGTTTTGCTATTGCTGTATATTTGTTTTACTGTATTATTCGTTTTTAGACCTACCTGTATTTGTTCCCTGTTATATTTGTTGGAATTATTGAATCTTTCAGAAAGACCGGGAATAAACGTCATTGATTACAATATTTTGGTGTTTGCATACCTGTTTTCTGTTTTATTGCTATATAGATTAAATAATTTGAAAATGTTTTCATTGAAAATTTGTGAGTAAAATGTCATTTAATTAAATTTAAGTAAATGTGTTGTTAGAGTAACATATTTTGTATTGCTTTCAGTTCCCTTGAAGATCATTGCCAATGGCGATCGATATAACGGAATAAATAGAACTTATTAAAATGAAAAGTTTTATTTTAATTGAAGGTATTTTTTGGACATTGAGTCCGCTATACCTAAACTAAGATTGTAAAACTCATAAAATTACACTTAACACTCAGAAATAATATTCATATTATTTTTAAAGTTTTTTTAAATATCCAATTGACACTTATTTTTAATAATATAAATAATTATATAAATTTAAAGTTTTCTTCTAAAACTTTTTTTTAAACTATCAAACAACTAGAATTTGTATTTAAAATCAAGTATGATTTAAACTATCAAACATTTAGAATTTGTATTTAAATCATATAAAATCAACATAATAACATAAAATTTCTATAATGACTTTTGTGAGTAAAAAATAAAACTTTTGATATCGAATCCTTCTATCTTAATTATCGAATTACAAGCAACTTTAGTACTTTAATAGTGTTTTTAGAGTTAATTTTTGTTCTAAGGATAAGTTTAGTCTTCCTTTGTATTTTATTTTTAGTTATATTTTTATTTCAAAGTGGTTTATTTTTGTGTTTTGGTCGAGGTCGAAACCTAGGTATTTGTATGTTTCGCCTTGTTGTCTACTATTTCGCGATTAAGTATTTGCGTGTTTTCTCCCGGTTTAAATTTTCCTTTTTAAATCTGTAGTGCTTTACATTTTGTTATTCCAATTTCAATTCTGATGTCTACTGTGAATTCCTATACAATGTTAGGAAGGGGTTGCATTTGCATTTTATTAGGTGCAATGATTTCTATACCGTCCATGCATAGTAGATTATTTATTGTATGTTTTGTGGTTTGTTGGCTTTTGATTTGTAATCCGTATGTTGCGTTATTTAGGGCCAATTTTTCAGTGCGAGCTGAAACTCTATTCAAATTAAACTGAACCTACACTTAAAACTCACCACAATTGGACGTTTAAACGCCCTTATCATTATCATTATTAATACCATTATCATTATCATT